>JALBCR010000022.1:142500-156059 GCA_030710515.1 Abscondita cerata
GAGGACGATTGTAGAATGCATTCGCCATTAAATTTTTAATAAAAGAAAAGCTCGGGCAAGCTCACGAAAAATAAGTTTGTAAATAATTCATGCAACACATGTCGTTTTTCTTTCGGCTTTATTTCGTCTTGAACAAATCCATCATAGGTATCACGGTAAGTGGAGGATAATGGTGAACGTGGTGAATATTTCATATCGGAGTTCCCCCGGGGAGCTCATTAGCGGGGGCGCTGTCGCGGACTGCTGCGATTCCCACATAACGCTATCCTCGTGATTGGCTTCCATCGTAAGTATGATGGCGTTCTAATGCTTTTATAAACTAATGATTCCTTATCTTGTATACAAACAAATATCTTATTACCGTATTACGGCATGCCGAAGAAACCCAATCGATTTTCCAATCATAAATCAACAACGAGATAGGAAAAGCGTGTCTCAAATACTTTTCTGAATAAGCTTGATTGCTTCGTTATCAGAAGTAAGTTTTCTATTTTTATTAACGTCGTTTGGGGAACGTGCAAAATTTAATTTTTATTAGTTTTTTTTTCTTAAATTAAATTTGAAGGGCTGACATGGGTTGAATTTAAAAGTTAAATGGATGTTGCCTATTTATTGCTTTTCTATACGTCAACGCATAATGAGAGTGTATGAATGTACGTAGCTTTCAGAACACATTTCTGTCTTGTTATGAATTGCAAAATACGTACGTAACATCTCAATATAGTAGACACTAACAAAAGCTTCAGTATGAATAAGCAAGCAGATCATTATTTTTAAATGCGCTTTTTGAACTCATAACTCAGTGTTTTCTTTATTGAAACTGGGTCCTTTGTAACATGTTGCCGGTTATAATGGAACCGCAGAGTTACATGTTTAAACATTTCTATACAATTTTAATTTAGAATTTTATTAAAGATTTTAGACGGAACGTAATATATGATAGGCTTTTATTAACGTAGTTTAGTGCATTGAACAAAAAAATAAGCATGTCAATGTGTATAGTAGAAACACGATCTCATTATTCCTGAAAGTACATGCCCACATTGACAACCACAATCTTCTTTGTTTTCTCCGAAATTAAATTTTCTTGGGCCCAAGTTGTAGTAGTTGAAAGTATAAACTGTGTCTGTCAAAATAACAAATAAATAAATAAATAACAAAGAATCACACTATACAGGTTTATCCTGATCTTCGGGCACTATACAATAACATACGAATAAATAAATAACAAAGTTCAATTAAAAATTCTACTTAGGTAGTGTTTTCTAGAAACTATGAATAAAAAAATAATTCTTAAAAGTCCTGTTGATGTGAGATTCTTTGATTACTTTAACTATTCCTAAAACTACTGTGTATTTCTACTAATAAGACTAACGAATAGTTATTGTTTATCTTACATTAAAAATAAATTTTACACGTAATACTTTTAAACAGATGAGTAACGAGTATCTTGAAAATTTTAACATTAGAATAATTGGAAAGGTTTAAAACCAGTCGCAGCCAACTACCAAAAAATAAATGCGATTTAATTGACCAAACCATCAAGGGGAGGGCTGTGAAAGTGAAAAAGTTCAACCATTTTTCGAAATTTTAAATTTTTTCATAAAAAAAAGTTTAAAAATTGAACAAAAGCGTTTAGTAATAAATCTTCACGTCAGAAATGTCATTTTGTGGATGTTGCTAAGGTTCCAGTTCAATTTTTTGAAATAAAAGTAAGTTTCGTTACCTAGCAGGGAAAAATTACAAAACATTAAAACGCAAGTGAGGTCAAAAAAATTTGTTATATTGGTTAAAATTCAAGTTTTTGGTGACACTTATTCTACTGTTAACTATTTCTGAACGAATATTATTTTGACGATAAATATTAGGAACTTATTTCAATTGTTTATGTCTTCTGAATTTTTTGTCAGTTATTTTACCGAGTGTTCTCGATGCGTCTCCGAAGTAGGGGTTTACATGTTTCTTGATATTTAATATCAATTATAAAAAAAATTATTGAAAATGAAAGGGGTTTGGTGACCTTCCATTTTTACTATATTGTTACTTTTGTTAGTGACCAGAACGGGATACCTCTTCTTTCAGTGACAACAGAATTTTTTTTGTAACACTCCAAACTTACCTTTTTCAAAACGGGCGCCATTCGACAAAAAAAACTTCTTCTAAAAATGGGTGCAACAATTTCGGATATCCATTCTATTTACTTATGACAAAGTAATTGGTACTGCATTAGAATTATTAGTTTTCGCGAAGAAAACTTAAACATTTAGAAACTTTGTCTTCTAAATCGGCTTTCAAAATTAAACATGTTGCATAAAATCCAATCTTAAATTTAATTAATTCCTCTGAAGTCTTTGAATTTTCAGGAATCTTAATTCTTTTAATTCTACCTTCTAAATGAATATGCTTCCTTTGAAATCTGGATTAGGATTTTGTTGTGTTTTCTCCAGTATTCCACAAGCAAATTAGTTTTGCTTGTTGGTATGTTTTCTTTGTGCGGAAAATAAATGTTCCTTTGGTTTGCATGCCACAACTTCTGTATCTCCTATAAAATGAAGAATTGGATAAAAATGAATGACCATGTATGTCACGATCTTTGCTGTTGGTTTTACCAGCTAGAACATTATAAATGATTTTGCAGACCTTTCTCGATATAATCCAGGACTCTTGAATTAATTCTATAATGGGAATTGATTCGACAAACCTCCTAATTTTTTTTTTTGAAATTGTTTTAATGAAATGCAGGTTTCCTTGCCTGAAGTTTGGATTGCTGAAGTGGAAGCTACACAAACTCCTTATTATCATTAATCTCCACAACCGCTCTATGGACTCAATAGGGTTTTACTTTCAACTGAACTTATCCAAGATGAAATATTAGTAGTTTTTTCTATTTTTAATATTTTGATTTTTCCATTTACTGGAACTTCAGTGAAGGAGGTGCGGTAGTGAGGACATTAAAAACCCACTTCCTTCAGTGAAGGTCCAGTAAATGGGAAAATTGAAATATTTCATAATTAAAAGAAGTCTAACTATAAATTCTATTTTTAAGATAGTTATTGCTATCAACATTTCAGATAATAGGCCCAATACTCTCTCTTTTAAGAATGTTCTAAATAAAAGTTCTTATTTCTCTAATCATCTAGTTTGAAGGATAGGTGGAAAATAACTTTTGTAGTTATTGTATATTACGTATTTCAATAAACCTTTATTCTGCTTCTTAGTGAAGGTTGAATTTGGGGAGTTTTGTTAATATTTTTCCCTCTGTTTTTCAATTCGATTTCTGTCCTTTAACTTTCTAAGTAATCTTCAGATTGAACCTGTACAAGATCATTTAAGTTTTTTATTTAAAATATTATGAACTTGGCAATTGTGTTCGTTTTTACCCATATCTTATTCCTTAACAATCTTTTATGTACGACTGCATCATAAAGTTTAATTTCTGGTACACCTTTGCGGCCATAAAGTGCCTCTTTATTGTACTAGTAAAATAAATAAAATTTTATTTTCAATACTGTCAGTCTTTATTTTTATAAATTATTTACAACTATAGGTACTTTCAGTACTTCATTAACAATAACCTATTAATTATTATTACTCCAATAATTCGTAATATTTATAACGCAATGATTGTTACCAGATATACTTATTCCTTGAACTTCTTTACTTTCTTCTAAAGCAGATTTTGATGCGTTTTGTTGAGGTCCGCTTGAACTTCAAGCCAATGGTTCGTCACGAGGTACCTCACCTAAAATCTTTGTCGCAATGTCAATTTTAATCTTTTCACTGTCTTCAATTTTCCACCGTGCTCAAACGCCAACCTCCGTGTCTCTTCATTGTTCCATGCTAGCTCCTGCATTAGCTAAAAGAGTAGCCGAAATACGCCTAAAGCAGTGCCCTGTATGAAGAAACATTCTTCAACCCTAGATATTTGGCAACGACAGCTGGTACACCACCCATTTTATAAATCCCCCCCATTGGTTGAACGGTACATTTTTCTTTAGTGTAGTTGATTAAAAACCTTTTGTGCCCTGTTTTGTTTGGTCGAAGGGTCATGAATTTTCTGACAAGTTCAAAGAAATTAACACTTTCGAGCTTTCCAGGAACAATTATAAATGATCGATCTATTTTAATTTTTGGTGTCTTGAAGCTTCACAAGAAACTGCGTTTCATGATCTATGACACACGTTGTCAATAAAGTCACCATTTTCCTGGCGTCTATAGCTCCCAACTATTCCAAATATCAGGACAGCTTGAAGCAAATAAGGTTTTAGCAAGAACCTTCTGGGATTGGACCGTGTCCAAAACGTAACCGTAGTTGCCAACGTTTTGCCACCTATCGTAAGGGGCTCCATCAAGGCGAGAAACTTGAAACAAACAAAAGAAAATTCATGGTAGATAACTAATAGTCTGGTAATCAACTTGTGACCAAGCTAGATTCTAGACTAAAAGTTTTTCTTCTTTTCTTCGTCTTCTTCTTTTGGTCTAGAATCTGGTTTGGTCACAAGTTGATTACCTCACTAACACTTACTTACCTTTTCAACACGGTCCAATCCCGGAAGGCGTTTTTGTTCCAATAACGACTCCGTCCATAAAAGCCTCGATTTTTAGATTCTTACCTTGTTAAATAAATGGTCTTTGTTGTCAGCTTTAATGAAAAAATTTGTTCATGTGGTTCGGAGCGAGTATCAAGGATTTCTTCGGCTTATATCCCTCACTTTTTCGTTTCAACAAAAAAATTACACTTGGGAAGTTACTCATGTTGATTCCTTCCCGGAGACGTATCGTTGAGCGTAACATGGAATATTTGCTCCATAATGATGAAGTTTTATACCGCGAAAGATCGCTATTGAAATACGTCGGAATGCTGTCTTCACAAGTTGTTGAAATATTCTTATTAGAACACGATTTTCTATACGCATTGTAAGTTTCTTCATTGAAATGCTTAGATTTTGATGGTAATAGCAAATCTCTTCCAGCAGCTGCGATTTGGGCGAATTCTTCCGAATTTCTTCCTTATTTGAACTAGAACTGCACGCCTACATCTTGCTTTGTCAACATTTTTACACCAAACAAACAAACGACGTTGTAGCCAGACAACAAAAACAAAGCACACTTTTAATTTTTGGTAAATTCATGATTAACTTTTTTTCTTAATAAACCAATTTTAACAGTCAATTCGTCTATAATTAGGCTTTATGACCACGCCAAGACTAGTCAATTTATGGACTCATTACATAAAAAGCCTTCCGTCGATATAACCTCAAGTATTAATTACGTCCGTATGTCAGCTACGTAATGTCACTTTTTCAAAGTCAACATTACGTCCGCAAATACTTCACTGCCTCATTTTGCCATTATCGCGCATGCAAAGGAAAACAAAATTCGTTCTTATGCCAAATAAAAAATGTTTTGTGTATTTTTAGTAAAAATAATAAAAACAGTTTTATATTATCTTCTGGGGCACCATACATAACACTTACATCACAATGCAACATTTAAAGTGTACCATACGAATAAATAATAAATAAATAAATAGATAAGTTTTATTTTGATTGATCGTGGTATTTTATACGTTTATGATGAGCAGTCGTACTGAAAGTGAAATTTGGTACTCCTCCAGATGTGCTTGAAGAGGAAACGACAGTGGTAGTTGATTTGCTACCTGAGAGAACTAAAATTGATAAACATAAATATTTGATGAATTGGTGCTGAAGGCGAAACATTAAATTTCTGTTTTGTCGATTATTTGACTCTGGAAAATTTAATATTTTCATCGGTTAAGATATCTTAACATTTAGGTCCTCGGTAAATAAATAATCTTTTATTGAAACTAAATGAAACTGAAATTGTTCAAAGTAACTCATCTTGTTAGCGATTTTTCAACGTAAATGCAAAAACTTTCTGTTCAATTCCTTTTTTTTCTATGAAACAACATGATATTTTGAAGATTTTCAATCTGCAACCTAACATTGTGTGTGTTTTATTGCGACCGTTCAAAAAAAAAAAAAAAAAAAAAAAATACAAAAATACTCAGTTGGCGATGTTAAGGAATTTTTGTCAGTTGTGACAGAAACTTAAATAAGGCTTAAATGAGACAAAATAAAAAATAATGTTAGCCTAAATGCAATAACTGAAATCGATGTCCGAAGAGGTATAACAAAACTTAAAAAATAAAATAACTGCAGGATATGACAGAATTCTTAGTTTGTTAGTTAAAAAATGTCAGGTATTCTTACTACAACCATTATGTTCTATTTTTAATTAATTCGAAAAACTAGTAGATTCCCGCTTTTGTGGAAAATTTCTCGTGTTTGTCCGATTCACAAAATTGGAGATTCAACAAATTATCGACCTATCTCTATCCTAAATAATTGTAAAACTTATTTGTAAGTATAATGTACACTCATGAAATTTAAAACTTGGACACCACAATTTCTGTAAACAAAAGTTTGCACATTGTGAAGCGGGCTTAAGGGTATCATTTACAATTCTAACAGCAGGTAGTCTCAGCAGGGTTATCTTATAGAAGGACTGTAGAATGAATCATTACACTAAGCACGTTTTAGAAAATAGGTAATTTACGTTGCTTACTTAATTTTTTCTTTAAAGAATATATTTGAAGGTATCGCTAATTAAACACCATAGCTCGATTAATTATCGAATCAAAATTTTGTTTAGGAAATGTTTACAAAATAAAATTAGAAATAATTTTGATTTAAAAACGTCTACAAGCAATAACTTTTAAATTAAATCAAAAACTAAACATGGTTATTTGGGTTGACTGATTATTACTTATTTTTAAATAAATCTAACCTACTAATTATTGTAAGTTATTAAAAAAATCATTAAACTCTCTATTCATAATATTTAGTCCTTACAAAATGTATATTTTATGACGTTTCATTTTTTCTGTAGTTAATATAAAAAGTGAAAATAAAAACTAAGGCAATTCTTATTGTCAACGTATATATTTAGTTTTTGACAAGAATTTATTACATAATTATAATTAAGATACCAAGTTATAGTTTAAAATTAAATGAAAACGTTTTTTTTAAATAAAGGTATTACTATATAAATAAATATAAGAAATCAATAATGGTGTGACCTCCATTATTATTGATACATTCTTGGAGGCGTCTGCTCATTGACGCTATCAAGGTATCAATATAATTAATATTAATCGTTTCCCATGCGGTATCAATGGCTGCAATTAGTGCATTACGGTTTACTGGTATAAAATTTGGCCCTTGTTGTCTTCGGATAACAGCAAGTATTCGAGCCCAAACATTTTCGATAATGTTAAAATCTGGGCTTTTTGCTGGCCAGGGTAACAGCTCCAAGTTATTTGCTTGTATCCAGTTGCGCACAACCTGCGAAGTATAGGGTCATCATATAAGAAGTTAATTTCGAATGTTCAAGAAAATATGTGAAAACAGATAAACGATTACAAATTTAACCGTTTTCTCGCAATATATTTGTGAAGTGTCAAACTGTAGTAGTCCGGTCGATGTTATTTACACCGATGTCTAAAAAGCCTTTGACCAAATGCATCATTATATCATTTTAAGAAAATTACGTGAATTTGGTTTTAATAGTAATCTACTGAATTGTTTAAGACGTATATTGTAGACAGATTCAAATTTGTTGAATACAAATATTATCAATCAACGCTATTTATGACAACATCCGGAGATCCACAAGGTTCAAATCTGAGTCCTTTGTTGTTTCTCATTTTATTGACAATCTGCTACACTCAATTACATGTTCCAAATTATTATTCGCATATGATTTTAAAAATATTTATCTCTGATTTAGACTATTTCTGACTGCACTTTTTATAATCAAACTTGGAGGCTGTCTGTAAATGGTTTACAAACAACAACTTAAACTTAAACATCTCGAAATGTAAAGTTGTGAAGGAAAAACACCAAAAAACTATACTCGGACACGTGTTTGAATAGCTAAGCTATCATCATCACGCGAATAAACAACTAATCGCGAATTGGAAATGCAATCACAACTAATCGTATTTTACAAAACGCTGTATAAACAACCAAATGCGATTTAAAAGTGTAACTGAAGTTACGATTCATTAAACGCCCATGCAAACAACGAATACGCGAAATCTTCATTTTTCTAATCAATCAACGACGAAACAATGGTGAAGATTACGATATCTTCCGAAATTATGCAATCAACAATATAAGAAATTCATATCTCTGTGCTCCGAATTTAGATTAGATAAAGGAATTCCTTTCAACAATACCAGTTTGGAATTTTATCAATCCTTCGACGGCAGATGATTTGAATTCTTCAACCAATACCACGATAAACGATTGTAGCGATAACGATTACTGCTACTCAAAATTCCCATTACAATAAGGATGCCAATATGTAGCGAGTACTGATACTAACATCTAGATTGGTTACGACACCCAGTAACAACAAAATTTTGCAATGCGACAATTTATCAATACATCAAATCCTGACGCCATTTCCTCCTATACGAACGGGTAATGAACTATTACGATCAATGATGTTATTTTTTGATAACCAAACCTTAAAGCCATTAACGATTGAACGAAATTACAATACAATATTTACAAATGCTTGCCCTTTTATTTAATTAAAAGGTTTAAGAACTTTGACAATCATGTGTGAGCTTTTACAAGAACAACGAATAACGATCTCGCCAAGTGCGCATGAGCAATTGGCGCTAGAACGCAGTAAAATACAAAAATTCCATAAGCGTATCGTTAAATTTCCATCACATGGGTTTGACCGACAATAACGGATTTTATTTCTTTTCTTCTAAATTCTTCACTGATGGATTGTTTTTCTGAATAAACCTTCTAGGCTTAAGACTCTACTTAATTATCCATCCTGATTTCTTGTTTTTTCACGTATTCATCTTACTAATGCATTTTTATATTACCTTTGACTCACTTAACATAATTTACATATGTTAAAGCCTAAATGTAATTATTTTCTAGGTCTGATAATGAGATTTACCCTCAGCTTTAGTGGAACATAATCATGTAAATGAAAATAGTCCTGGAAACTTTCCAATTCACCATCCTAACAAACTACAGCTAAATATGATATATCTGTACAGTTGAGGTACCAAGAATACAAACACTTATTTTTGTATATATTCCTTTGTATACCACAAGAGCTTTGTGATTCTTCTCTTAAGACTTTATTTGAAGAGTTGCAATGAAAAGCCATTCTACATCATTATAATGATTTCTGACGAGTTATCTTTTAAAAATTATTTTCAGTTACACAGGGTTTGCTAGTGTTCCCACGAGACTCGAGACCCAGTTTTGGTCTCGTCTCGTCGGTCTCGTCGAGGTCAAACCTGAGACTTTCGAGAGTCTCGTCTAGTTATCTGGTCAAAATAAGGTAAGGAAAATTGATCTACTTTTATAACAAAAACAGTCAACTAACAATCAAATTGTATTACGCCACAAATTTTTTTATTAACGCTTCACGAAACAGAAATACATAACAATAACAAAATAAAAGTAAACTCATTCAAACTATGATATTATAAATACAGATAAAGGCTGATTTATGAAACGTAAGGAATAAAATTAAGATTAGATTATAATACATAAGTCATAGTTATTATATAACGTCAGTTTATATAACATTATATATAAGATATTAAAATTCCAAATCAGAAACTTAACGTGCGTCATTGTTATTTAGCAGAAACACTTAGAATCAAAACCCTTTTTAATTGGTAACGAGATAAATGATAATTTTATAGATATCCCAATGTTTGGGGCCTTCTAATTGGAGTGCTAGTGAAGTGTACTATTGAGATCTAATCTAATACAACTCTATGTAATTTCTCTGGTCAAAGTTTCGGCTAGGATAAGGCTGGCTTTCATCAAGACTTTAGAATTGTTAGAAGTCAAATTTTTTTTACTTATATAATTAAAAAGCTCTTGTTGTACCATATATGATTAAAAACGGTTGAGTTAAAATTCGTAAATAAATAATTTATCATAAAACAAATATATATCACTTTAGATCTGACGACATAATATGAAAGTAACTTTTATAAATATTTATTTACGAATTTTAAATCAACCGTTTTTAATTATTATGGTAAAACTAGAGCTTCTTTTTAATTATATAAATAAAAAAATTTGACTTCTAATAATTTCAAGGTGTTGATGAAGGCCAACCTTGTCCTGGTCGAAACGTTGACCACTTAACCTGACAACATGTTCAAATTATGTCACAATTTAAAAAGAATTGTTTTTTTACAAAATAATTTTCAACAAACGTTGTTTATAACGTTAATGTGAACAACTTTTGATTAAGCAATTTTTTGATTTAATAAAAAGTTAGGGAGATACAGCAATCATGTGACATATTTTGTTTTTATAGTATCTCCATTAATATTACATTTACACAACAATATACTGAAACAAAGTTGCTGTAAATATGATTATCTACAACATTTATACACTTTTTTCTAAATCGTCTGGTTTGCTTTTTGACTGCAAGTATGGTTTTTATAATATTTACAGCAATATTAATTGCACAAATTATATGTATATAAAGTAATTTGTTGCACATTACGTTATCTAAATGAAATTATAGTTCGAGACTGACTCGAGACCGAGACGAGACCTGCCCCAAGTCTCGTCTCGTCTCGTCTCGCAACTATGCCCAACATAACCTCACTTTGCTTTTCAAATAAAATAGTATATTTTTTTAGGGAATAATAAACATTATTGTATGAAATAAATAAACTTTTGTATAAAAAGTTTTGCTGTTCTTGAGAAAATTTTACATTTACTACATGTCAATACTTTGGATTAAAAACTAATAGAGATATGTGAAATTTAAGCTTAGCTTTATTTCCAATGTAATTTAAATGTGGAAAAATAATTCATACGTAGATAATGTAAAATTTTTTCAAAGACCTCAAAATGAATTAAAATTTTGGGGAAAAGAAAAGTAACAATTATAACATTTAATTTAATAACTCTAAAACTATTAACAATAGAACAAAACTGAACAACTAAAAATTATTTAAAAATATTTGAAATTTAGTCGAATTAATTTTTTCCTCAACTTCAAATAAAGGCGTAAAGAAAGAATCATACAGTTCTTGACCACCATATTTTTTGAAAACTAAACTATACTCAGTATACTATTGGCGCGGAGTAATAAACCTGTCAGAATTATCGAATCTCCCGTATTGCAGTGGCGTAGGTACCTGATACGTTTGGAAAATCATATTTTTAGTAGGTAAATATATTATAATAGTAAAATCTACCTTGATATGAATTATTATGTGGTTTCTTTTATTGTTTCAATCCTTACTTTGTGGAATCTATTTTTCATAGTAAATAATTTAATTCAGCAATATTCCACTGTTTAATAAGATATAAATAGATATAAAACTTTTGTAAAACACAGTATTTGAATATAAAATTAAACTCTAAAATCGATAAATGACAAATGTGTCGTTTCTCAATTTGTCTATTTTAAATTTTAATTTTATATAGGTACGTATACTGAGTTTTACAAAGTTATGAATCTATTTGTATCTTATTAAACTGTGGAATATTTCAAAAAAATTATTTACTATTATGTGGTTTGTTTCTTATTATTACAATTAAGAATCGATATAGCTAAATAAAGTAATTTTAAAACAATTATTCTTTAGCGTCAAAATGTGTGTTGGATTATCTATCATCAGGTAAAGTGGGGTCGTTAGCGCAGTCATTACGGCAGACGGGTTGTAATTTCTGCGAAAGATTACAGATAATTAGTTGTTTGACCGAAGGGCTTCGTATACTTTCTAAATGAAAAATATGTTTAGTTTGTTATTAGCAATGAATCGGCTTGTTTGTTTGTTTGTGTGTTAGTGCAAATAATTTTAAAATGGAAAACTTTTCACCAGCAAAACGTGTTAAAAGTGGTGCGTTATCTGTTATAATTTTAAATGTGCATGACGCTGTTCGATGTCAACACCCTGCAAAAAGTGTCGATGATATTGTAGGATTATGTTCTGCAATGACGGAATATCAAAATCCACCATTTATAAACTAGTGAGGGAAAGAAAAATTTGGGACAAGTGCTTCACCCACTTCCATCTCCTGGTCGGCGCCCGATGGAATTAGATGATGCAATGAGGAATTCTGTCCGTAGAAAGGTTCACTCGTTCTAGTTACGGAAAGAGATTCCTACAATCGATAAGATTTTACTAGCAGTAAATGAGGATGAAAATCTACCCCAAATGAGTCGTAGAACACTGTGAAAACTTCTTTGCAAGTTGAAGTTTACTTGGGAGAAGATAAATAGAAGATCCGTTTTAATTGAAAAACAAGAGATTATTACATGGAGGAGAAATTATCTTCGGGAAATAAGAAAATATAGGCGTGAAGGCAGGCGTATATTCTATTTGGATGAAACCTGGATCAATGCAGGACATACCGTAAAAAAACATGGCATGATAATACCGTTACGAGTGCTCGACAAGGATTTATAGAAGGGCTATCGACAGGATTTCGACCGCCTTCTGGGAAAGGAACACGGTTAATTATTACTCATATTGGCAATGAAGATGGCTTTGTAGATGGTGGTTTGTTAGAATTCGAATCAAAGAAAACTGGCGACTACCACGAAGACATGAATGCTAATGTGTTTGAAGAATATTTTGAGCAGATGCTAGATTTGATACCCCAAGGATCTATAATAGTTATGGACAACGCCAGCTACCACTCACGAAGATACGAAAATTTACCTACCAGCGCTTGAGGAAAGCAGAAATTATAGATTGGTTATCTGTTAAGAATATAACTTTTGAGGATGACATGGTGAAAAGAGAATTATTGGATATTGTTAAAGTTCATAAGAATAAGTATATACGTCATGTTATTGACGAAATGGCAAAGAATCGGGGCATTGAAGTACTGCGTTTACCACCTTACCATTGTGAGCTGAATCCTATAGAGTTGGTTTGGGCTCAAGTAAAGGTGACGTCGCTCGTAACAATACCACTTTTAAACTCGACGACGTGAAAAACTTCTGGAAAATGCATTAAACAAAGTAACACCTGAAAGATGGAAAAACTGTGTATCTCATGTCGTTAAGGAAGAAGACAAATGTTGGCAACTGGATAATTTAGTAGAGATAACATTGGAGCCAATTATTATATCAGTAAACACACAAGACAGCGATTCTGATTCCGAAATGGAAATTTCAGACGAGGAAGAAAGTTAAATGACCAAGCGTAATGTGCCTGAAACAGTGTTCTACTCTCTAAACACCATTTATTGTAACCATGAGTGAGTATTGTCAGTTATTTTTAAATATACCTATTTTACCTACTAATGTCTTGTTATTTAAATGAACATTTTTATGCCTGTTACTTTTATCTATTCATTTTGATAAGTTTCCATGACAACCACATAATTTTATAATTGAGCCAAATTTACTTTTTGATGCCTAAAAATCGGTCCCCGCAAATTAATTGTAATTGTAATAAATGTACTGACGATATAGCAATACGTAACTGAACGAAGCAATGA